>CP106726.1:104086389-104106505 GCA_025506655.1 Gossypium rotundifolium | reverse complement strand
TGTGTTATTAAGGATATCGTGACCCGGGAAGTTTTACTGACGGGCCACATTCGTGAAGGACTATATCATTTTTCCCGTACTTGTTGTGACTGCTCCGTCCATTGAAGCTTCTTTTGTTGCTCATACGAAGGTTCAAAATAAGACTGCTGAAGCGTCGATTTTTACTTTGTGGTATAACCGCCTTGGCCACCCGTTAGTGTCTGTAGTTAAGAGTGTTTTAGACAAATGTAAAATTGTATCTACTAAATACTGTTTTGATGGTATATGTACTGCTTGTCAATAAGGATGATCGCATAAACTATTGTTTCCTATGTCTAACACTGAGTATCAACCTTTCGATTTGGTTGTCTCTGATCTTTAGGGTCCCGGGTCTGTTGCATGTGCTGATAAATGGTATTACGTGACGTTTGTTAATATGTGCACTAGAGTTACATGAATTTATCTTCTCCGTCAAAAGTCTCAAACAGTAGAGTGCTTCACTTGGTTCCAGCAGCTGATAAAAACTCAGTTTGGTAAGTCTATTAAACAGTTTCAGAGTGATTGGGGTGGTGAGTATCGGCCTTTCATGTCTATTCTAGCATCCCAAGGGATTATTCATCGGTTGAGCTAACCGTATACTTCCGAAAAAAAGGAGTGGCTGAGCGCAAACACAGGCACATTGTTGAAATGGGCTTATCATTGTTGGCTTAAGCCGGTCTATCTATGGATTACTAGGGGTATGCTTTCTACTGTGCAATTCATCTCATTAATCGCCTTCCTACTGTGGTTCTCAAAGGTCAGTCTCTGTTTAAGGCTCTTTATGGATGTGATCCATCTTATGATCATCTTCGGTTTTTGGCTGCTACTGTTTTCCATACTTACGACCATTTGCGGCCTATAAATTAGAGTTTCATTCTCAACCTTCTATTGTTTTGGGCTATAGTGCTCAACTTAAGGGTTATCAGTGCCTTTTACCGAATGGCAAAATAGTCATTTCCTGACATGTTGTATTTGATGAAAATAGGTTTCTATTCTCTGAGAAAGGTTCACGAGGAATGGCAACGGCCTCTAGTACGCCCATTTCAACAGTGGTACCTCTGGTTCGGACTGTTCCAACTCGACTTGTGGAGCCTGTTACAGCATCACCACCTATGACCACTTCATCACCTCGATCTATGGAGCCCGTTCAAGTATCACCACCTATGACCACTTCATCACCGGTAAGTAATGAGTTTGGTGCTGTTTCTGAGCCTCATCACCCATGTGGGTTAAATAACAATGATTTGTACTTAGATAACATCAATACGTCCTCATCTACTGGTGAAACGAGTTCTCCCATGCCCGTGACCAACACTCATCCCATGGTAACACGGGCTAAAGCAGGTATTTTCAAACCAAAAGCTCTATCTGTTGAAGCTGTAAGACCGTCTTCGATTGAAAAAGCCCTATCTACTACTTGAGTGGCGTGCTGCTGCTCAAGCTGAGTATGATGCTCTTGTTAGTAACTCTACCTGAGAGCTGGTTGCCCTACCATAAAATCGAAAGGTCATCAGATGCTGATGGCTGTCGATTCCACCAATATAAACCTACACCTAGTTGCAAATTTAAGCAGTATAGGGAGTAGGGTCGATCTCACAGAGACTGGTTTACTCAAAATTATTTTTCTCTCGATCAGAATTATGTCTAGGTAGTTTTCGTGCCCACGACTTCAAGCGAACCTGAAAAAAATAAATAAATCAGGGGGTTTTAAGATTAAAAAAAACTAAATAATTGAAACAGAATAATTAAACGAATTAGAAATCAAATAAAAATTAAACTTGGATTTATAATCAAAGTAAATAAGCCTTAGCCTTAGACTCGGCAAATTTCGAGCCAAGAATCGATCCTCGAAAATTGTTCTTCTCCTCTAAACGATAAGCTGGTTATAGCGATTAAGAATGTTCTAACCACCAATTCCTCCTTTCGTAGTTGGTCTCGGTACACCTACAAACCAACCCTTACCGATTATCTAACCGATATACACGCGTTCTAGATTGAAGATTCCGGTAGCCTTGCGTTCTGAAGAACCCAACTCGAATCAACGTCTTCAACCGCGTGGGTCGTTTAAACTCGATCACCTCTATCTTGATTTGTTCTCGAAAACTCGAATACAGCACGGCCAACTCTAATCTCCAACTATCGGCAAATACGACCCCAACCCAACGTGCACTTTGACTTGGAATCAAATTCAACCTTAAGGGATGATTCATCTATCCCGATACTTAGGAAAAAGGTAAATACCGATTAGAAGGATTATTTGTGCGGATACGAATCTCATGATTCCCGAAGAGAATGTCTGAAGCCTAAGGCTAAGATAGAATTTAGTGTCGCATGATTTTACTCATGCTTGAAGATTGTGGTAAGTGTTTGGGCTTTTGTAAAGGATAATGGAATATGGGACAGGAAAGGGGTTTGGGAGGCAATTAAACCAATTTTAGAAAAACAAACAAATGGAATTGAAATAGGCAGAATGTTTGAAGCAGACTTTGAAAAGAAGAAAAAAAATTAGAAATCCTACTCCAAATTGAAGTAGAAGAAAGCAAAGAAAGAGAGCAATTCAACTCCAAATTGGAATAGGAAAAGAGATATTTGATTGATGATTTTCTAAATACAAATAACCCCTATTTATATACATGGGTTTTTCTAAAAATAGGCTTAATTTATTTAATATAAAATCTTAAATAATTAAAAATAAAAATAAACTAAAAATAAAATAAACTAAAAATAGGATTTCTATATTTGGCTTTTTACAAAGTCAAATTGCTTAATGTGTCCTTGGCTTCCTCCATCTTTTTTATTTGTCCCCATTTCCATGATTTTCTTTCAATTTGGCCCTTTTCAGCTTGCTTTTGATCAATTGCATCCCTGACAAGAATTAAATCACAAAATACTAATTTAGCGAGGACTAATTCGAAATAAACCAAATTATACACAAGAAATCATGCAAAATAATCTTGTTATCAAATCCCCCTACTTAGCTCATGCTTGCCCTCAAACATGTTGTTCTTTCAGACATTAGAATCAATTCTAAAATTTAAAAAATCAAGCCTCTTTTCTGCATCCATACTCAACGTAAACAACATAGGCAAAAATAATTAAATCAATACTCAAAACATATAGTTTAATCAACAAGACAAGCGTCATAAGATTTGAAATATGCGAACTAGATAATTTCATTAAATTGAGTTTGAATCCAATAAATTACAAGGCATTATTAATTAACTATACTTTTAAAAAAATAAATTAGACATGGTCAAACATTTTTACGCGAACTAGGATGACAACCCAAGCACACTATCCCGGTTACTCAGTTCAAGTAGTCTTTATTATTGACCTCTGTTAGCGGAATGTTATTAAGTTATCGACTTGTCACTTGAACCTTTTTACACGAAACGAGATGACAACCCAAGCACCTCGCCCAGTTACTCAATCCGGTCATGTTTTTGAAACTTTCACTCATAACTTGAGCCTTTATTTATTTATTATTTTCATTTTTCACCTTTTTTTTTTCATTTATTCATGCACAAGCAAATATATATTTTTCAAACAATCAATTCCTGAAAATCTAGCTACATATATCAACCTTAAAATACAAATGTTGATTAATCTATATGCTTGAGCATTTAAATTCAAAAAAATTTGCCCAATTGTCCAAGTTAACTAAGTATGAGATTAAAGGCTCAATGTCAAATAAACTATTGAATGAATTCAATGCAAGATTGAACGTATGCAAAAGAGAGACATGCAGCAAGAACCAATCAACCATCCATGCATACTTACTATATTCATATTTATTCATCCCCCCTACTTATTCTAAGCTTGTCCTCAAGCATGTGTCATATTATGGATAAGAAAAAAAAATCAGCAGCTCAAATAAATAAAATGAAAAGTTCTGAGTACTCCTCATATGTGTCTTCAATGATTTTGTCAATGTTGGGGGTAACGGCTTTGCAGGATATCAAGGATTGTGGAGACTTGATTTTCCATCGTTCCAAGTCCTGCTTCGATTCGGCTTAAACGTGCCTCTCCTTTTGTTCTCTAGTATTAATGTGTGGACGTTGGCGAAAAACCATATTTTTGTGATTAGTTCGTGTACCTAGAGGAACAAAAAACACGAAGTAGGGGTGCCGACAATTTAGATATTGAGAACAACAGGTCTAATCATCTTGCTAGTTGGCCACCTCTGAGTCCCTACATCTGTCGAACCACCTACTGAGGATCACCTTGGCCCGTTATCAAGTCATCGTTGGCTAAAGTGAACAGATACTATGCACCAGATAGGATTCCACAGAAGAGGAGGTGAGTCATTAAGACTGCTTAAGTACCAAGCTCTCCCTAAATCCAATCCTAGACATGCATATACCCATTGCCATACCTTAACCTTATAGCAAAGAGGGGGAAGACGGCGACGATAGTGTAGTAGCATCGGTGATGGTAGTGCGACGGTGATGATGACAACGATGGGTGCTGCGACGGTGACGGAGATGGTGACGGCAGCATGGGTTGGTTGTGGGGGAGAGGGTTTGTTTTGAGGGTGTTTTTGGGTAAGTTTCGATGGGTTGAATGGATGGGTATTGGGTTTGGGTTTTGGTTTTGGTGTTTTATGAAAGTTAAGTAGTTGGGTTTTTTTTAGGTAAATATTTGTCACCAAATTAGCATGTCGTGCCCGCACCATCACTATTATCTGACATTCGAAAAAAATTCATGATCCCCATTATGTTCCTGGAAACATCAAATCAACTGAATTAAATAAAAATTTATTTATTTACACCCTAAATCTTACTAAAGCTTAAAATTAAATAAATGAAAAGAAATTTGG
Source organism: Gossypium rotundifolium (assembly GCA_025506655.1). Taxonomy (NCBI): domain Eukaryota; kingdom Viridiplantae; phylum Streptophyta; class Magnoliopsida; order Malvales; family Malvaceae; genus Gossypium; species Gossypium rotundifolium. Next base: position 104,101,668 of record CP106726.1, on the reverse strand, counting down.
GTTGCCTTCCAAAAAGTGCTTTTGTTTAATGTCGTTAGCTCGACGACCTTAAATGTTATCCATTTGGCTTATTGAGAATTAAGTTCTCCATCTTGTGCACTTGGATGTTCTTGCAGAAAGGTTTCGACCTTTTTCCACTATCCTTGAAGCCCTTCCCGGTTCCTCTATCATTAGTGGATTGAGGAGTCTTTGAGCTTCTTCATTCAAGTTTGCATTTTTGTCTGTCGGAATACTTGTACGTTCTAGAAATGATTTCAGCTCTAACTTCGAGGCTTTCATGACAGCTTCACGTACTGGTTTTTGGATTATTGATAATTCCTCTTGCTTAACATCAAGATCAGTATTCCTGCAAGGCACAGTTTGTAACTTATCATTGGGATGTCCCATATCCTCATAAACATTAAACCTAACCACTTCGCCATCAAATTCCATGGTGAGTGTTCCACTCCAAACGTCAATTTTCGTTCGCGCGGTACTCAAGAATGGTCTTCCAAGCAAAATGTCAGACGAATTAGTTGAGTTATCATCTTCCATATTAATAATGTAGAAATTTGCAGGGAAAACTAATTCGTTAACTTTAACAAGGACGTCTTCAAGCAGCCTTTCGGGATAGACGACTGACCTGTCCGCCAACTGAATTATTACTCCTATTTCTTTTAAAAGACCCGTGTTAATCAACTTATAAGTAGAATAAGGCATAACATTAATTGAAGCCCGTAAATCGCACATGGTTTTCTTAATGCCTACACTACCTATCTCACAAGAAATAACAAACATACCTTGGTCCTTATATTTGGGAGGAACTTTCTTTTGCAATACTGCGAAGACATTTTCTCCTACACTCACATTTTTATTGCCCAAGAGCTTCCTCTTACTTGTTCATAATTCATTTAATTTGCATACCGTGGAATTTGTTTAATCGCATCAATTAGAGGTATGTTAATTTCTACCTTTCGAAAGGTGTCGAGGATCTCATTCTCTTCTCGCTTCTTCTTGCATTGGACTAGTCTTCAGGGAAACGAAGGTGGTACTGCAAATGATTTTTATGGTATTGACTCCACAGGAGTCTTTTTGTCAAGTTTCTTCTCATCTCGACCAGTGTCGAGGGCACTGTTTCTAGAACCTTACCGCTACGAAGAGTTATTGCACTTACATTCTGTTGAGGATTCGGCTCTGTCTGGGAAGGTAATTTACCTTGAGACTCCAAGCAATTAACTGTCATCGAGAGTTTACTAACTTGATTAGTTAGTTCTTGTATTGACGCATCTATCCTCTGTTGATATTTTACAGCATCGACAGTAAGTCTTTCCATAATAACTTCTAGAGATGTGTTCGGCTTGAGTTGCTGTTGTGGTGGTTGCAGAGGTCTCGGTTGGTATGATGGATTATATCAGGGATTAGCTCCGTAACTCAAGCTGGGATGACCCTTCCACCCAGGATTTTAGGTGTTAGAGAAAGAATCATAACGTCTTTGAGGAGGTCCTGGAAAACCTCCGACAGCAACTACATGTGCCATTGAATTATCGTTAAGGATTGGGCATGAATCCGTCGGATGTTCAGATGTAGCACAAATTCCACACAGTTGGGTCGGATTCTTCTTCTCTGTAAGCAAAGATTGAACAAAATTGGTAAGTTTATCCAATTTATCTTCTAAAGATGAAACGTTTACCCCATGAACCCGTCTTGTGGGTTCCGAATTCGGCCGATACTGTTAAGAATTTGCTGCCATGGTGGATATTAGTTCCCTCGCCCTTTGAGGAGTCATATTGACAAATGACCCTCCACTAGCAGCATTGATCATTTTCATTTCCATAGGGAGCAATCCCTCGTAGAAATACTGAAGGAGTGATTGTTCGGTCAACCCGTTTTGAGAACAACTTGCACATAGTTTTTTATACCGCTCCCAATAGTCGTAGAGCGATTCATTATCCATTTGGCGAATTCCCACTATGTCCCTCCTAAGTTCAGCTGCTGGCGATGTTGGAGAGAATCTGTCAAGAAAAACACAAGATAAGTCATCCCACGTTGTGATGAATCAGGCGTAAGTAAAATAATCATTCTTTTGCTGTATCAACTAAAGAAAAAGGAAAAGCCCGAAGTTTGATTTCACCTTCGGGTACTCCCTGCGGTTTCATGCTTGAGCAGACCATGTGGAATTCTCTTAAGTGTGTATATGGATTTTCATTCTTCAAGCCTCAGAAGGTGGGCAAAAGGTGAATCAAGCCTGATTTCAGCTCGAACGGGGTTCCTCCGGTTGGATAATTGATGCATAACGGTGTTTACTCGTTGGTAGCAGCGGTTAGTTAACGGATGGTTCGATTTGCCATCCTTTCTGGTTCACCAAGGTCGCCTTTTGCTTCTTTTGTAAAAAGTGGTTTGGTCTCAAGTTCAACCATTTCGACCTTTTTCCCACATCAAATTGCCTCAGTACGAATTACTTCACTCAACTTTTCGATGCCGGATTTTAGGATCCCTTGTCCTAGTTCAGCTTCTACTTTACTTGCGCGTTTAAGAGCTTCTGTCTCCTTTTGTCGCGCTCGCACTATTTCTCGATCTCTGGGTCATATTCGAGATCTCCTGATGAAGATCTGGTCATGAAGACGATTTAAATAATTCTAAGTGTTGCCAGTCCCCGGCAACGGCTCCAAAACTGATGGATGTCGATTCCACCAATATAAACCTACACCTAGTTGTAAATTTAAGCAGTATAGGGAGTAGGGTCGATCCCACAGAGACTGATTTACTCAAAATTATTTTTCTCTCGACCAGAGTTATGTCTGGGTAGCTGTCGTGCCCACGCCTTCAAGCGAACTTGAAAAAAATAAATAAATAGGGGGTTTTAAGATTAAAAAAAACTAAATAATTGAAACAGAATAATTAAACGAATTAGAAATCAAATAAAAATTAAAATTGGATTTATAATCAAAGTAAATAAGGCTTAGCCTTAGACTCGATAAATTTTGAGTCAAGAATCAATCCTCAAAAATTGATATTCTCCTCTAAACGATAAGCTGGTTATAGCGATTAAGAACGTCCTAACCACCAATTCCTCTTTTCGTAGCTGGTCCCGGTACGACCTGCAAACCAACCCTTATCGTTTGTCTAACTAAGTTACACGTGTTCCCGATTGAAGATTCCGGTAGCCTTGCATTCTGAAGAACCCAACTCGAATCAACGTCCTCAACCGCGTGGGTTGTTTAAACTCGATCACCTCTTCCTTGATTTGTTCTCGAAAACTCGAATACAGCATGGCCGACTCTAATCTCCAACTGTCAGCAAATACGACCCCAACCCAACGTGCACTTTGACTTGGAATCAAATTCAACCTTAAGGGATGATTTATCTATCCCGATACTTAGGAAAAAGGTGAATACCGATTAGAATGATTATTTGCGCGGATACGAATCTCACGATTCCCGACCGAACAAAGTACCAACCTAAGGCTAAGATAGAATTTAGTGTCGCATGATTTTACTCATGCTTGAAGATTGTGGTAAGTGTTTGGGCTTTTGTAAAGGATGATGGAATATGGGAAAGGAAAGGGGTTTGGAAGGCAATTAAACCAATTTTAGAAAAACAAACAAATGGAATTGAAATAGGCAGAATGTTTGACGCAGACTTTGAAAAGAAGAAAAAAAATTAGAAATCCTACTCCAAATTGAAGTAGAAGAAAGCAAAGAGAGAGAGCAATTCAACTTTAAATAGGAATAAGAAAAGAGATATTTGATTGATGATTTTCTAAATACAAATAACCCCTATTTATATACATGGGTTTTACTAAAAATTGGCTTAATTAATTTAATATAAAATCTTAAATAATTAAAAATAAATAAAAATAAAAATAAAATAAACTAAAAATAGGATTTCTATATTTGGCTTTTTACAAAGTCAAATTGCTTGATGTGTCCTTGGCTTCCTCCATCTTTTTTATTTGGCCCCATTTCCATGATTTTCTTTCAATTTGGCCCTTTTCAACTTACTTTTGATCAATTGCATCCCTGACAAGAATTAAATCACAAAAATACTAATTTAGCAGGGACTAATTCAGAAATAAACTGAATTATACACAAGAAATCATGCAAAATAATCATGTTATCAGATGCAATTGGCTGTTCAAAATCAAAAGGAACCTTGATGGCACTATTGCCCGCAGGAAGGCTTGATTAGTAGAAAAAGGTTGCTCTCAAGTTCCTGGCTGTGACTTCATGGAAACGTTTAGTCCAGTGGTGAAACCTTCCACTGTTAGAGTTATTCTGTTCGTTGCTGTTTCCAATGGGTGGCTACTTTGACAGGTAGATGTAAATAATGCCTTTTTAAATGGTGACTTGGATATTGAAGTGTTTATGCAACAACCTCCGGGTTATGTTTGGTGTGAGGGTTATGTTTAGTGTGATTCGACAAGCAACCCTCTTGTGTGCCGTCTGAAGAAAGCTCTATATGGACTTCGTCAAGCCCCTCGCGCTTGGTTTGAAAAGTTGAAGCAGTTCCTTGTGTCTATTTGTTTCATTGTCTTGAAGGCTGATGCTTCCTTGTTTGTTCGTGTAACACCCTTAACCCGTATCCGTTACCAGATTAGGGTTATAAGGCATTACTAAGCATAATTCAGTTTATTGCAGTCAAATATACACCGTCTTTCAATATTTGATCACAAAAGCATACAAAAGAGTAAAACGTTTGATTTCTGAATACATATTTGCCATACTAACTTAAATCATACATGGCTTAGAAATCAAAGAACATAGATCAAACATACAATGAACTTTTATCCACTTCACATAACATTATTATAACATAAGCTTTCCATGTATATTGTTCATACTCAATTATTTATACAACTTATTCATCAATAATGCCTTCATCAACCTTACCTAAATTCGCAAATCATTTAAGCATTTAATTATGCATACATCTTCCTTTCAAATAAATTGAGACAACTAACACCAATCCAAATTATTTTATGTACCTCCAACTCTATTATCAAATAAGTTTGTGACCATACTCCAAACTAAAACACACCAAACATTAAAGTTATCAAATACGAAATAAATATAAGCCATTTGCATCCTTCTCCAATCAAGCCATAAACCATACGCTTTATGTACATACACCATATCATATTCTTACCAAAAGGACTTATAACATAACTGATTATATACGATATTAAACTAGCATCATTTTCAAGCCATTTTCGCATGGCCGTACTATCTATAAACAAAGCTTTATTCATACACTTCTTGCTAGCTTATACATGCCTTTAACTATAGATTACTAACATGAAAATACCAAAAGGGTGATAGTGTGATTGACTTCTTGAAGATCCATGAGCCAGTAAGCTTACTCACAAACTATAAAGCGAACAAAGAAAACACACAAAGTAAGCACACGGCTTAGTAAGTCTCAAGTAACTATAGTTTATATCCAAACATTTAACTTTAAAACAAACAATTTACGGAAATTTAAAGTAAATGTTATAAAAATAAATAAAAACTATGACATGGTGAATACTATCAATAATTTGAGCTTGAGAATTTACACTATTTTCCATGAACATATACATGTCACGTTATTAATTTACATAATTATCATAAGTGTCTTGTACTCCAAAATCGAATAAATATATCATACCTAATAATCACATTTTCTTCTTTTGTACACATATACCACCACATTCAAATTCACTTATCCAATAGAAATATCATATATATATATATCACCGATTCATCAAAGAAATAATACTCTACTATAAATCACTTTCGAAAGACATTATGAAATCCTTATTGAATCCTCAACTCAATCTCATCATAAAAAAAAAAAACTCATTCGATGTCATAGTTAATTGGTCCATTCATTAGTAATATAATAGGATATTACTTACCTGAACTATTCACGTATTACATTAAATATTTCTTACCTTATTGGATTCACCATTTCTCGATTTATCACATATCAGGCATTTAGTCGCTAGGCATTTAAGCCCAAAATATATCAATCAAGCACGAAGACAAAGCCGAAATATATCAGGCACAAAGCCGAAATATATCATCAACGACGAAGCACGCTAGGCATAAAGCCCGAAATATATCATCGCACGAAGCCTGCTAGGCATAAAGCCCGAAATATATCACCAGCACGATGCCTGCTAGGCACAAAGCCTGATATTTCAACATTTTCAACATTTGTACATTTAAACATATTAATCCCATGCCTTCGGCATTAAAATAAAATTATTCCAACATGTATATTATGCAAAGCCGAATACGAGCAATAACTATAATTTATACATTCAAACATTATCATCCAAATTCGAACATCAATTTGAATATAATACCGATTACAATAATTTAACTCATAAACATTACTCAAGCCGTACATCATTATTAACTCATGTACGTAAACCACATTCACATACTATATCAATACGTTACATTTCCAAACATATTCAATCCAAGACGTGGACATTTATATTCGGCTATCACCTATTATCTTACTCAAGTATATTAAATAACATTATTGAACATATTGCTAATAATCTATTTAATGTGCTTTAACTTAAGACTTACCTCAATCGACAACGAACGACTTAAATCGGCTATTCCGCAACCTTCGTTTTTCCCCTATTCAAATCCGGTTTTCTTTGTTCTTGATCTAATCACAATAAAATTTAGCTCTTTCAAATACTTTTCATTTCAATTTAATCCAAAATCATATAATTTAACAATTTACAATTTTACCCCTGACATTTACAATTTATACTATTTAGTCCCTAATACAAAACTCACAAATTATTCAAAATTTGGTTAACATCCCTTAGGGCCGAATCTTCATAAGGACTTTATAAGTCCACATATTTCATAAAATTTTCAATTTAACCCTTCAAGATAATATTTTCACAATTAAATCCCTAATTAGCTACATTCCTCAAAAACTCAAAATAAAAGATGTTCATCTAGCTCCAATCTTACATTTAATACCAAAAGTCATCATAAAACTCAATTTATCTACAATGGTATGTCTCACATACATGACCAATACACAAAATCAATACATGGGTTTGAAAGTAGAGTGAATAACAATCATAAAAATGCAAAAAATTATCAAAAATCCAAAGCTTAAACTCACCTAATTAAGCCTAAATATTAAGAAACCCTTGGAGCTTTTCCTCTTCTTTTATTTCCTTAGTTTGACCAACTAGATGAAAAAGATGAACATGCATTTGTTTTTCCCTTTTTCATGTTTTAAAATATGCTTATTTAATATATCATATATGTTTATTATTATATTACACATATAACTAATATTAAAATGCATAATGGATGCATGTTGTCGATCCACTCACAAATCAAATGGGAAATTTGTAGCTTAAGTCCACATATTAAAGGAGACAAATTAATTTAATCACTCAATTTAAATAAAGCTACTTTTACCACCTTTACAATTAAGTCCTTATTCTAAAATTAAACGTCCAAGCAGATAAATTAACCTCGATGTTTTAACACATACTCAAACTAATAACATAGATATCAAATTAATAAAAAATATTTTTTTCTAACCCAAATTCGTGGTCCCGAAACCACCGTTCCGATTAGGATCAAATTTGGACTGTTACAACTCTCCCCCCGTTAGGGATTTTGGTCTCCGAAAATCTTACCGTTAAACAAAGTTGCGTATTGTTGCCTCATAGAATCCTCAGGCTCCCATGTAGCTTCCTCAAATCCGTGCCGATTCCATAAAACTTTCACTAATGGAATTCTTTTGTTTCTCAATTCTTTCATTTCCCGAGCTAAGATACGGATCGGTTCTTCCTCATATGTCATATCGGAACGGATTTCAATTTCGGAATGAGGAATCACATGTGACGGATCTGATCTGTACTTACGTAGCATTGAAACGTGAAATACATCATGTATCTTTTCTAGTTCAGAGGGCAACTTCAATTTATAAGCAACAGGCCCAATACGTTCGACGATTTCATACGATCCGATGAATCTCAGACTCAAATTGCCTTTCCTACCAAATCGGAGTACTTTCTTCCATGGAGAAACTTTTAAGAATACTCGATCTCCAACCTGAAATTCAATGTCTTTACGTTTCAAATCAGCATAGGACTTTTGTCTATCCGAGGCAGCTTTCAAATTATCTCTGATCACAGCCACTTTCTGTTCAGTCTCTTTAATCAAATCAACCCCGTGTATCTTGTTCTTGCTGAGCTCAGTCCAGTATAATGGTGTTCGACACTTCCGCCCATACAAAGCTTCATAGGGCGCCATTTTGATACTAGATTGAAAACTGTTATTATAGGCAAATTCAATCAGAGGTAAGTACTTTTCCCACGTACCTTCAAACTCAAGAACGCAACATCTCAACATATCCTCAAATATCTGAATAGTTCGTTCAGATTGACCGTCTGTCTGAGGATGAAAGGCTGTACTAAAATAGAGTTTAGTACCTAAAGCATCTTGCAACTTCTTCCAAAATTATGATGTGAATCTCGGGTCTCTGTCTGAAACAATGAAACTCGGTACACCATGCAACCTCACAATCTGTGATATATACAACTCAGCAAGTTTATCAAGTGAATAGTCCGTACGAATCGGTACAAAATGAGCCGATTTGGTCAGTCTATCCACTATAACCCAGACTGCATCTTTCTTGCTCGGTGTCACAGTAAACCGGATACAAAATCCATAGTGATTCTATCCCATTTCCATTCGGTATCATGATTGGTTGAAGCAACCCGAAGGCACTTGATGCTCGACTTTTACTTGATCGATGATTAAGCACTTTGAAACAAATTGGATATATCCGTTTCATGCCGGGCCACCAATAGAACTGTTTCAAATCATTATACATTTTCGTGCTACCCGGATGTATCGATAATCGACCACAATGAGCCTCACTCAGAATCATCTGAATCAAATCTGAGTACTTCGGAACACACATTTGGCTTTTAAAGTTCAAACAGTCATTTGTATCAATTTGAAACTCTGATTCAGCATCTTTTTCACACTGAATTCGCCTAGCAATCAAATCCTTGTCAACTTTCTGTGCATCACAAATTTGCTGAATATACATCGGTCTTGCTTGTAACTCGGCTATGATCGAGCCATTACCAGATATAACCATCTGTGCGTTCATTGCACGAAGAGCAAACAATGATTTTTGACTTAACGCATCAGCAACAATGTTAGGTTTCCCCGGATGGTAGTGAATCACCAATTCATAGTCTTTCAACAGTTCCAACCATCTGCGTTGTCTCAAGTTCAGATCTTTCTGAGTCATCAAATACTTTAGGCTTTTATGATCCGAATAAATGTGACATTTCTCGCCGAATAAATAATGACACCAAATTTTCAATGCGAAAACAATGGCTGCTAATTCCAGATCATGAGTCGGATAATTTCTTTCGTGCGGCTTCAATTGCCTCGAAGCGTAGGCTATAAATTTGCCTTCCTGCATCAAAACACAACCCAATCCATTCAAAGAAGCATCACTAAAAATGATAAATTCTTTACCCGATTCAGGCTGAGCTAACACTGGAGCTTCGGTCAAAAGGGCTTTCAGCTGCTCGAAACTTTTCTGACACTTTTCCGACCACTCAAACTTGACATCTTTCTGTAATAGCTTTGTCAAAAGTGTAGCTATCACAGAAAAACCTTTTACAAACCGTCTATAGTATCCCGCAAGACCTAAGAAGCTTCGAATCTCGAAAATATTCTTTGGTGGTTTCCAATCGAGTATAGCCGCTATTTTGTTTGGATCCACCCGAATACCTGAGGCTGAAACAATATGACCCAAGAAGCTGACTTCATTCATCCAGAATTCACATTTACTAAACTTTGCATACAGCTGTTGATCTCGCAAAGTTTGTAGCACTAATCTCAAATGCTCAGCATGCTCGGTTTTATCTTTGGAGTAGATCGGTATATCATCAATAAAACTACTACAAACCAATCCAAAAGCGTCGAAGACCCGATTCATTAGATCCATAAAAATAGCGGTGCATTAGTGAGTCCAAAAGGCATAACCGAAACTCAAAATGTCCGTACCTCATATAAAATGCGGTCTTTGGCACATCTGTATCTTCGACTCGGGCGATAATAACCCGATCTCAAATCTATCTTGAAAATCTGAAGCCCTTTCAAGTGATCAAACAAATCATCAATTTGAGGTAGCGGGTACTTATTCTTTATAGTTACTTTATTGATTCTTAGATAATCAATATGCATTAGCATCGTTCCATCTTTCTTTTCACAAAAAACTGGTGTACCCCAAGGAGAGAAGCTCGATCGTGCAAAGCCCCTGTCTATTAACTCTTGCAACTGTGCTTTCAACTCTTTTAACTCAGTAGGTGCCATTCGATATGGGGCTATCGAGATCGGATTCATCCCCGGTACTAATTCAATGCCAAACTCAATCTCTCGTGCTGGTGGTAAACTCGGTAATTCTTTAGGAAACACATCTGGGTATTCACACACAATTGGTACGGATTCAATCTATTTTTCGGATACTTTATTATCTAGCACATACGCCAAATAATCTTCGCATCCTCTTTTCACATACTTCTGGGCTAACATTGAGGTTATTACAGTAGGCAACCCACTCACATCATTAGATTCAACCCGGATGATCTCACCGTTTTGGCATTTCAAATCAATAATCTTTCTTTTACAATTTACCATTACATCATACAAAGTTAGCCAGTCCATTCCCAGAATTATATCAAACTCGTCAAAAGGCAATAACATCAAATCAGCTGGGAAGCAAGAATCCCGAATTATCAATGGGCAACCTTTACATACTTTATTAACCATTACACAATGACCCAAAGGACTGGATACATAGATCGAAAACTCAGTAGACTCAACAGGTAGAGTCTTACTGGATACTAAGGTTTCACACACATATGAATGAGTTGAACCAGGATCAATCAACGCGATCACAGAAGTATCATAAAGTATGAAAGTACTGGTAATAACATCTAGGGAAGAAACATCCTCTTTGGCTCGTACAGCATAAGCTATAGCTGGTGCTCGGGCCTCTGATCGAACTCTGATATCTTCGTCCCTCTCGATCGCCACCTACATTTCACGAATGTCCGAGTGGTCTACCCGTCTTTGGCGTCTTGCTTTCGGTCTAGTGTTCTGAGTCGCATTTTGTTCAGCTAACATCGGGCACTCTCGAATAAAATGGTCCGACGATCCACATTTAAAGCAGGACCGATCGCGAATTCTACAACTCCCTAGATGCCATTTCCCACAATGTTTACATTCGGCCCGATTCTGTGGAACATTACCAACACTAGCTATCGAAGTGGCTCGGGAACTCACTGGAGGTCGATTACGTCTAAGCAAGTCCGAAGTGGCTTTATATCGACTGAGATCATCTCTGAACTTCTTATGCACGGAATGGAAAGTTTTACTCGATGATCTTTTTCTAGTGTCTCTAGCTTCTACTTCAGGTTTTCTTTTTTCCTTTCCAAGCTCTTCGGCTTTACAAGCTCGTTCGACTAATGTCACGAACTCTTTAGTGTCAAGAATGCCAACAAGTAACTTTATGTCTTCATTCAGGCCGTCTTCAAATCTTTTACACATAATGCCTTCAGAAGATATACACTCTCGAGCGTAACGGCTCAACCTGACAAACTTCCGCTCGTATTCCGTCACAGTCATGCGACCTATTTTAATTCCGAAATTCTTTTCATTTCGATCGATGAATCTTTGGTGATATATTTCTTACGGAACTCAATTTGGAAGAAGTCCCAAGTTACTTTTCTTTGGAACCATCGATACGGTGTGTTCCACCAATGATAAGTCGTGTCTCAAGTAGAGATATAGCACACTTTAGGCATTCTTCTGGAGTACAAGATAGCTCATCAAGTACCCGAATAGTATTATCAAGCCACAACTCAGCTCTCTCTGCGTCATCATCATCATTAGCTTTAAATTCTTCAGCCCCATGTTTCCTAATTTTATCAACAGGAGGCCTACTAGATCTCATCGGATCTATCATATAAGGTGCAGACGGTACCGGAGTTGGATTATTCGGGGGTGGAGGTGGTTGTACAATGGGTTATTCTGAATGAACTGGGTAAACCACTCACTCATCATCTGGAAGAAGGCTTGTTTAGTCTCCCCCTCGTGGTTACCCGTAACTGGTCGAGAGTCTACTGGCGCTGATCCACGTGCACGGTCAGGCGCTACGCTCTCTACATCATCCGCTACGGCTCTATCGGGATTAGGATCCATTACTATATAAAATACAATTAAAATTGTCAGAAGTCACCACACTATCATATATATAATTTAAAGGCATGTATAGCTAGACTCTTACGCACTACGGTAGTCCTAGAATCGACTAAACCGTAGCTCTGATACCAATAAAATGTAACACCCTTAACCCGTGTTTGTTACCAGATTAGGGTTATAAGGCATTACTGAGCATAATTCAGTTTATTGCAGTCAAATATACACCGTCTTTCAATATTTGATCACAAAAGCATACAAAAGAGTAAAACGTTTGATTTCTGAATACATATTTGCCATACTAACTTAAATCATACATGGCTTAGAAATCAAAGAACATAGATCAAACATGCAATGAACTTTTATCCACTTCACATAACATTATTATAACATAAGCTTTCCATGTATATTGTTCATACTCAATTATTTATACAACTTATTCATTAATAATGCCTTCATCAACCTTACCTAAATTCGCAAATCATTTAAGCATTTAATTATGCATACATCTTCCTTTCAAATAAATTGAGACAACTAACACCAATCCAAATTATTTTATGTACCTCCAACTCTATTATCAAATAAGTTTGTGACCATACTCCAAACTAAAACACACCAAACATTAAAGTTATCAAATACGAAATAAATATAAGCCATTTGCATCCTTCTCCAATCAAGCCATAAACCATACGCTTTATGTACATACACGATATCATATTCTTACCAAAAGGACTTATAACATAACCGATTATATACGATATTAAACTAGCATCATTTTCAAGCCATTTTCACATGGCCATATTATCTATAAACAAAGCTTTATTCACACACTTCTTGCTAGCTTATACATGCCTTTAACTATAGATAACTAACATGAAAATACCAAAAAGGGTGATAGTGTGATTGACTTCTTCGAAGATCCGTAGAGCCTGTAGCTTACTCGCAAACTATAAAACAGAACAAAGAAAACACACAAAGTAAGCACACGGCTTAGTAAGTCTCAAGTAACTACAGTTTATATCCAAACATTTAACTTTAAGACAAACAATTTACGGAAATTTAAAGTAAATGTTATAAAATAAATAAAAACTATGACATGGCGAATACTATCAATAATTTGAGCTTGAGAATTTACACATTTTCCATGAACATATACATCTCACGTTATTAATTTACATAATTATCATAAGTGTCCTGTACTCCAAAATCGAATAAATATATCATACCTAATAATCACATTTTCTTCTTTTGTACATATACCACCACATTCAAATTCACTTATCCAATAGAAATATCATATATATATCACCGATTCATCAAAGAAATAATACTCTACTATAAATCACGACAAACATATTATGAAATCCTTATTGAATCCTCAACTCAATCTCATCATAAAAAAAACTCATTTGATGTCATAGTTAATTGGTCTATTCATTAGTAATATAATAGGATATTACTTACCTGAACTATTCACGTATTACATTAAATATTTCTTACCTTATTGGATTCACGATTTCTCGATTTATCACATATCACCGGCATTTAGCCTGCTAGGCATTTAAGCCCGAAGTATATCACCGGCACGAAGCCTGCTAGGCACAAAGCTCGAAATATATCACAAGCACGAAGCCTGCTAGGCATAAAGCCCGAAATATATCACCGGCACGAAGCCTGCTAGGCATAAAGCCAGAAATATATCACCGGCACGAAGCCTGCTAGGCACAAAGCCTGATATTTCAACATTTTCAACATTTTTACATTTAAATATATTAATCCCATGCCTTCGGCATTAAAATAAAATTATTCCAACATGTATATTATGCAAAGCCGAATACGATCAATAACTATAATTTATACATTCAAACATTATCATCCAAATTCGAACATCAATTTGAATATAATACCGATTACAATAATTTAACTCATAAACATTACTCAAGCCGTACATCATTATTAACTCATGTACGTAAACCACATTCACATACCATATCAATTGTACTAATTCACGTTACATTTCCAAACATATTCAATCCATGACATGGACATTTATATTCGGCTATCACCTATTATCTTACTCAAGTATATTAAATAACATTATTGAACATATTGCTAATAATCTATTTAATGTGCCTTAACTTAAGACTTACCTCAATCGACAACGAATGACTTAAACCGGCTATTCCGCAACCTTCGTTTTTCCCCTATTCAAATCCGGTTTTCTTTGTTCTTGATCTAATCACAATAAAATTTAGCTCTTTCAAATACTTTTCATTTCAATTTAATCCAAAATCATATAATTTAACAATTTACAATTTTACCCCTGACATTTATAATTTATACTATTTAGTCCCTAATACAAAACTCACAAATTATTCAAAATTTGGTTAACATCCTTAGGTAGAATCTTCATAAGGACTTTATAAGTCCATATATTTCATAAAATTTTCAATTTAACCCTTCAAGATAATATTTTCACAATTAAATCCCTAATTAGCTACATTCCTCAAAAACTCAAAACAAAAGATGTTCATCTAGCTCCAATCTTACATTTAATACCAAAAGTCATCATAAAACTCAATTAATCTACAATGGTAATTACTAGTACTCTTGGTCCTTGTGAATACGATATTTTCGGTCTTATCATAACTATACTATTAAACGATAGATGTCGTGCCTTTATTGTTATCATAGTTAGTTAGAGACACATCAATCGTCAATATAAGGAAGATAGCAACCATATTTTTCGACAGTGTTCTACAACGGTGGATGTTTGGATTTACTTAAATCTTTCTTGGGTTCTTAATGATGATATTCACGGTATGTGGAATGGCTTACACGGTTTTTAATCGGAGGACTAATGAGCAAAGGTCGACTTTTTCACTGCAGGCTTTGGTTAATCTGGTCCAATAGACATCAGTTACTGTACGAAAGAAAAATGAGACCAGAAAGAGACATTTCAAAGCAAATATACAGTTACATCTTTGAGTTGGATGGAATAAATGAGAAGAAACTCACCTTCGAGAAAGACAGAGGC